>JALAZF010000252.1:9145000-9155446 GCA_022829125.1 Lathyrus tuberosus
TAATAATAATAATAATAATAATAATAATAATAATAATAATAATAATAATAATAATAATAATAATAATAATAATAATAATAATAATAATAATAATAATAATAATAATAATAATAATAATAATAATAATAATAATAATAATAATAATAATAATAATAATAATAATAATAATAATAATAATAATAATAATAATAATAATAATAATAATAATAATAATAATAATAATAATAATAATAATAATAATAATAATAATAATAATAATAATAATAATAATAATAATAATAATAATAATAATAATAATAATAATAATAATAATAATAATAATAATAATAATAATAATAATAATAATAATAATAATAATAATAATAATAATAATAATAATAATAATAATAATAATAATAATAATAATAATAATAATAATAATAATAATAATAATAATAATAATAATAATAATAATAATAATAATAATAATAATAATAATAATAATAATAATAATAATAATAATAATAATAATAATAATAATAATAATAATAATAATGGTTAAATATGTATAAGTTCCTGAAAATAACCCAACATTCAAGTTTGGTCCCTATAAAAATTTTCTTCAAGGTTTGGTCCTCCTAAAGTTTTCCGTTTCTAACTGTAGTCCCTCCGTTTGGTCCCTATAAAAATTTTCTTCAATGTTTGGTCCTCCTAAAGTTTTTTGTTTCTAACTGTAGTCTCTTCCGTTAGTTTTCACTAACGGTGGCTTATGTGGCATGCCACGTGGAATTTTTTTGATGACGTAGCTTACATGTTTCAATGCCTATGTGGCAAAAATTGCTGACATGTATGCCACGTGGCAATTGTTTCAATTTTAATTTTTTTTATATTAATATCATAATTGAACCCAGAAATGGTAGCTAATCTGTAGTTACTTCCTGGCTAATTCCTAGCTAATCTCTAGGTAATTTAAACACACAATTTTTGTAGCTAATTCATAGCTAATCTCTAGCTAATTTAAAAACACCATTTTTATAGCTAATGTGTAGCTAATTTAAACACACAATTATATTAGTAATACACAACTCATTGATTCTCATTATAACCCAAGTGTTGCAAAAACATAATACCACTTATAATTATCTAACATAGTTTTACTGTCATCTTATAACATTGCTCCAAATAACATAACCTAAACCAAAACAAAAACAAAAATAAACATAATCTACATGCATGTGTAACCCATGAATGATGATGTTTCTCAAAATTGTGCTGGTGCCGGTGCCGGTGCTGGTGCTGGAGAAGGTGATGTAGCTTCTTGCAAATGCAGTACTGTTAGTTAACTTGATCAAGGCTATGAGAGCAGCTTCTTGCTCATTCCCTGATGTTGTTTCAATGAACTTGTTGATGCTTCATGAATACATGAGAACCTGTTGAATACATGAAAAATTTATACTTGTTAGTGGATCCTTTAACAAGTATAGGATACAAGAGCAGAATTCTTTAAATTTATACCAAGCTGAAATTAGTGGATCCTAAAGCCTCAACCTGTGATAAAACCTGTGCAACGATTTCAACATCGTATGTTAGAGTTGACTGCATGAAAAATTCAAATGACAGGATCGTGCATAATGACACATCAAGACAAAGTACTGATGTGTGAGAACTAAATAATCAAAATTAAGAAAACTGCAGACCACATTAAAAGAAATATACTTCAATTACTAAGTCTACATCCATCTAACATGACCTTTTGATTCAGTTCAATATCAGTAAGGAAATTGCACTAACCTATCTGTTTTAATAGATTAACTAACTAATTGGATCATTACATAGCCACTGGATCATTACTTGTGCGACGAAGAGTAACTATATCTCTTGTCAGTTGTAACAGAAATCTCTAGCCTTTCTTGCAACATCAGGGTAATAAACGTATAATGAACATTGATAAAGTTTATTTTGTATCCAAATTAGCTTAAAGTAGCTTTCCTATTTTATAATAATGATGATACACGTACTGCTGTTAAATTTCGTTCTAGTTATGTATATAAAAAGAAACAAAAAACTATTGCCGTTTGTAAGAAACGCAGAGATTTCTAAATATGGTAACTGAATATTGACTAGCAATATAAATGCAGTTAAGACAAGAGAATGAATGTGGTCCGATTCCAGCAGGAGTTAGAGTGAGGAAGATAAGATAACAGAGTTTGCATTGATTACTACTCATACTCATATTGCTAATGCTATGCTCATACTCATATTCATATTTCTAACTAACTAACAACTATTACTATCCATGCAGGTGATGGTCCTCTATATTACAGGATCCCTTCATCAGGTTTTAGGACCTCAACATAAAAAGGAAATTATTCGCTATTTATATAATCATCAGGTCTATTTATTTACTTCTATTCTAATGACTATATATTAATGTAAGACTCAAATATTTGTTTGCTTTCTCTTCATGTAACTATTTTTATTCAAAAACTAGTTTTCATAATGTTCAGCATCTATCATAATAAACTACACCAAACTCCTAATCATCGCCCAACCAAATTGACATAGTCCTTCCATACCTTAAATGAAGTGAGAATGTGTTCTTGTTGAAACATTACACATCGCCATCATCACATATTCACATTTTGATCACTTCATTGAGGCAAACCTCCCTTTAGATGAGGATCTCGTCCCCTGCTCAGAATCAAACATGTTGCCTCTGCACTAGAATCTATGCTCCAGTGAAAGTTAGAGCTTTGGTTTCACTTATTACTGAAATAGAAAAAGATAAACATCATAAACAAAACAAATGAAAGAAAATGCAACTACAATGATCAATTTAAGTTTAGATAGGTGAAAGATTCAATCTAGAACTAAGCTAATTGTGAGAGGTTTGGAACTCTTTTATGTACTTGAATGCTTCAACAACTGTTATTTTGTCTCTTGCTCTTACTTGTGCGACGAAGAGTAACTATATCTCTTGTCAGTTGTAACAGAAATCTCGGTTAGCCTAAACAAATTAATCCAAAACATTAATTCTCTCCATGTGTAAGATATTGAAAACTATGCTAAACATACTAACCACCACTTAGAACAATACATAAAGGTATTACTCCATTCTACGGTTATACCAACCTGCAAAACCAATTATGTCACATATCGAACAAAAGCATGTTACTGTATTTTAATGCTTACCTGCACCCTACCCAAAAGACAAACGCGAACAGGGCATAAAATTATTACCAAAATTAACCATCAAATATTCAGCAAAGAAAAAACATAGCTGCAGAGTTAAATTAACCATCAAATATTGTTACACATTTTTTCAGTTAACCAGTCAAATATGAATACACACATAAACAACTGAGACATAAAATATGGCAGGAGATAAAGACAGATTTACCCTTCCATTAGTAAAGATAGCATTGACACCAGATTCAGACCCAAGGGCTGTAGACAAAAACTTCTCTGCTTGATAACAAGAAGTCTCATTAGTGCAAACTTTCACGGTTACTGAACAATTAAAAATGTCACTGAAAGGCTGATATTTAGTTCAAAAAAGGGAAAAGCAGCAAGAAGAAGTACCTCACTGAAATGGCTTCTCACTTCATCAGCAGAAAATTCTGAGAGGGAAGATCTAAAGTTCTCAGATGGTAACCCGTTAGACTCAGCAAGCTTGCAGATCTCATCAATAAATGCTTGGGTCCCATCAACACCCACAGGAGATGTAAGGATGTATTTCTGCTGATAGACTGAGGACAGCTGATCCAAAAAGTTTAATGTATGCTTTTTATGGCTGCATAAAACCATGCATTCATACAATAGATATAAAGTTGTGCATAAACTTAGAAAAGAAATGCATAAAACTGCAGAATCAAATAGACAAATGCCAATCAATCTAATATTGAAAGTCATCTTTAAAAATTATAAAACAAACCTATATGAGGACGTAGTAATTTCAAAAGCCTTCACAAAAAGGAGGCTAAATAAATTTGCAGTATGATTGCCACTAAACAGAAGACCTACACGAGCATCTTTGGACCCTTCTATCTGTAGAATAATGTTCAAATAAAAAAATTGAAATTGAAGACTGAAAACATCTGAGGCTTGAAGGTGAAGTTGTTTTTCAATTGGAACTTTGAGGCTTGAAGGTGAGGTTGTTTTTCAATTGGAGCAGCAATGATTGTTGATCTACAAGACACTTGTCAGAGGCAACAAAGAGTACTGAAATAAAACCCAATTGTAGTAAAATAACACGACAACATTCTAAAGAAACTTGGCTAACAGATCTAGACGATGGATCCCAATCCAACGTAGAGGACTGAATCTTAGATAGAACCAAGAAAACCTCACAATTTATACACGAAAATAAAAACCCTAAAAATGAAAATATCCATAGAGAGAGGAGGAAGATGAACTTACCTAAAAAGGAGGAGAGTGAGAGTCGGAGTTACAGAAAGCAGAGCCAGTGGCGACGACGGCGAGTGATTGCAGTGAAGTAGAAAGCTTGAGAATATGTTTGGAGAGAAGAAGATCGAAGAAGGAGGGTGAATGATGGAGACTTTGTAACACAGAAATTATGTTAAATAATAATAAAGAAATATATTTTACAATATTTCTGATGTGGAAAAATTATAATACACATGGCATGTCACATCATCTTCCGTTAGTGGAAACTAACAGGATGGACTAGAGTTAGGGACGGAAAACTTTGGGAGGACTAAAGTTTGAAGGAAATTTTTTTAGAGACTAATACTCAAAGTTGAGTTATTTTCAGGGACCTAATATTTATTTAACCCTAATAATAATAATAATAATAATAATAATAATAATAATAATAATAATAATAATAATAATAATAATAATAAAAATAAAAATAATAATAATAATAATAATAATAATAATAATAATCATAATAATAATAATAATCATAATAATAATAATCATAATAATAATAATAATCATAATAATAATCATAGTCATAATAATAATCATAATAATAATAATCATAATAATCATAATAATAATAATAATAATAATAATAATAATAATAATAATAATAATAATAATCATAATCATAATAATAATAATAATAATAATAATAATAATAATAATCATAATAATCATAGTCATAATAATAATCATAATAATAATAATCATAATCATAATAATAATAATAATAATAATAATAATAATAATAATCATAGTAATAATAATATTAATAATAATAATAATAATAATAATAATAATAATAATAATAATAATAATAATAATAATAATAATAATAACTGAGAAGTCGAGAATTCATCACTGGTCCTCTCGACTTCTCAGTTATGCTGGCAGGTTACAGCTTATAAAGAGTATAGCTTGGTCAATCACTCAATATTGGATGCAGTGTCTCCCGATTCCCAGCACTGTGATCAAGAAGATTGATTCGATTTGTAGAAGTTTCTTATGGAATGGAAATGACAAAGTGAGTAAAAAAAGTCCAGTTGCTTGGAGAAAAGTCTGCAGCCCTTTGAAGCAGGGTGGCTTACAGCTGATAAACCTCCATGTCTGGAATGAGGTACTCTTGCTTAAGTGTCTTTGGAATTTAAGTATGAAGTCTGATAACATGTGGGTCAAGTGGATCCATACCTACTACCTAAAAGGTGGACAGGTTATGGAACATATTTGTAAGAATCATCACTCGTGGATCTTCCAAGCCATCATGAAACAAAGAGAAAAAATAGGGCTGTTGCAGGATGTGTGGAACCGAGCCATGGAGAAGCAGAGGTTCAAAGCCACTCTGTTCTATAATGTTTTAATTGATGATGACCAAAGGATTCCGTGGAGAAATATGCTTGTCCGGAACAAAGCCAGGCCGCGAACTGTTTTCTGTCTATGGCTAGCTTGCCATAACAGGTTACCAACCAAGGACAGATTGTTTAAAATGGGGATGATCCAAGATACTAATTGTATGCTTTGCCATGAGGAAGAGGAAAGCCATGACCACCTATTTTTCTGCTGCAAGGTCACGACACCGATTTGGAAAGAAGTGCTGATGTGGTTGGAAGTTGAGCACGATCCTAAAGGTTGGACGGAGGAGAAGAATTGGGCTAGTATGGCTGTTAAGAATAAAGGATGGAAGAATGATACTTTAAAGCTGAGCATTGCTGAAACCGTATACGGTATATGGAAACTTAGGAATGATACAGTTTTTGACAACAAAGTGGATAAAAATAGTATAGTGTCAAATATTATAGATAATGTGATCTATAGAGAGTGGCAATGTAAAAAGATTAGGAGCCACTTACCTAGATTAATGATGTAATGTTAGTGCTTGGAGGTTGGATCCTAGGGGATCACCTTGTGTATATTGCTCTTTTTTGAATTAATATATTTCTCTTGATTCAAAAAAAAAAATAATAATAATAATTTATGAAAAAATAAAAAAGAAGTTTGGTACTAATTGGAGGTATGATGATAACTATGATCACCATCCAAATGGTCGAATATGGCTATTATGGAATTCGAGTGAGGTGGTTAGTAAAATAGTCTTCTCAAGGGATCAATACTTACATGTAGAAGTTTATCGTTTGGATCAAAATTTTCAATATGAGGTCACTATGATTTATGCTTTCAACCAACTTGAAAAGAGTAAAACACATTGGAAGGAAATAGAGACCATTGGGATCAACATGACTAACCCTTGGATTGTAACGGGAGATTTCAATAATGTATTATCTAGCCAAGACAGAATTAGAGGTAATACTATCAAAGAAACTGCATTTAAGGATCTGTCTAACATGATGCATAATGTGGGTTTATTTGAAGCCAGCACAAGAGGATGCCATTACACTTGGTCAAATAAGCACACCAATGATTTAATCTATTCTAGAATAGATAGAGTCATTGGAAATGTGGCATGGTTCCAGAAATTCCAAGATACTGAAGTGGAGAATTTAGCTCCCAATATCTCTGATCATCACCTTGTGAAGATTTGTAGTGTTGTTCCTCGGATAAAAACAAAGTCTCGCTTCAAGTTCCTAAATTGTGTTACTCAAGAGCCTTCTTATGTGCAGATTGTGTCCAACTGTTGGCAGGAAGATGTGAGTGGCAGACCTATGTTCAGACTTTGGGCCAAAATGAAAAGATTACAACCTATTCTCAAGCAGATGAATAGAAGATTCTCTGATATTCTGGTTCAAATTCAGAAGGCCAGGTTGGAGCTACACTAAGCCCAGGATCAGCTTCAAAGGAATCTCTTTGATGGCCATAATATAATGCAATTGAATCAGGTCGAAGAGAATATCTTGATGCAGAAAGCTAAAGTTCATTGGCTTCAACTTGGTGACAATAATAATGCCTTCTTTCATGTTTCAGTGAAAGAAAGAAATAAGCAGAAGGGTATGTACACTCTGGTCTCTATGGATGGTTGGTTGATTAGTGATCAGAAGGAGATAGAGCATGAAATTCTGAGCTTTTATAACATTTTGGTTGGGACAAATGCGGAAGAGGTTATAGGAATTGATATTCCAGTAGTGAGACATGGGACAGCGCTTACTCGTGATCAAGCCCAGTACTTAATTGCGTCCATTAAGGAGAAAGAAATTTGGAAAGCTTTGAACATCATTGGTAATCATAAAGCTCCAGGTTTGGATAGTTTTAATGTATACTTTTTCAAAAATGCTTGGAATATAGTTAGATATGATGATAAGGATGCTATACTGGATTTTTTTGAAAATAACTATATATATAGCTATTAACTGCTCTTTGGTTACTTTGATTCCTAAATCCCCTAAGGCAAAAACAATCAAGGAAATGAGACCTATTTCCTATTGTAGCATCGTCTATAAAATCATTTCAAAGATTCTCACTGAGAGACTTGGAAAAGTGATTAGTTTTATTGTAGATGATTCTCAGTCTGCGTTTGTTCCTGGTAGAACCATTCATGATAACATTATGATTGCGCAGGAGCTGGTGAGAGGATATAACAGAAAGCACATATCTCCTAGGTGTATGATACAAATGGATATACAAAAAGCATATGATACAGTTGAATGACATGCTCTAGCTCAGATTATGGCAGAATTGGGTTTTCCTATAAAATTTACTGGTTGGATTATATTGTGTGTTACTACATTTTCTTATAAGTTCTCTATTAATGGAGTTCCTTCTAATATCTTGAAATCTATGAGAGGTTTGAGACAGGGGGATCCTATCTCCCCCTTCTATTTGTTCTCATTATGGAATACCTTCACAAACTACTGTAAAGTCTTCACATGAATCCTAACTTTAATTTTCATCCTAAGTGTGAAAATTGAAGATTATTAATCTTTGTTTTGCAAATGATATCCTCATATTTGTTAGAGGTGATCTTGAATCTGTTAGGCTTGTGATGGATAAGTTTAAAGAGTTCTTAAAGGCTACAGGTATGCATATTAGTCATCCTAAGAGTAAACTGTACTTGGGTGAGGTGAACATGGAAATCCAAAAGATGCTGCAACATGAAACAGGTTTTGAAATAGGTTCATTACCTTTTAGATATATTGGTGTGCCATTACATAGCAAGAAACTTTTTATTGCTAGTTGTCAACCTCTTATCGAGAAAATACTCAAGAGAATTCACCATTGGAGTTCTCGACTCTTGTCATATGCGAGTAGACTCCAACTCATAAAAAGTGTTATGTTTGAAATCTCAAACTATTGGATGCAAATTTTTCCTCTCCTTAAGAAGGTGATCTCTCATATAGAAGGGCTTTGTAGAAAATTCCTTTGGACAGGTAAGGATTGTGAGAGTAGAAAAGCTCCAATATCTTGGGATCAAGTATGTGATCCAATTTATGCAGGAGGTCGCAACATCATTTCTTTGTTTGAGTGGAATAAGGCTACTATAGGTAAGATGCTTTGGAATATTTGGTTTAAGAAAGATAAACTTTGGATCAAATGGGTGCATATTTACAATATGTAACATGGAGATGTTAGCAGCTATATACCAGGAAACCAATGCTCATGGGTGATGAAGGCTATATTCAAATATAGAGATGAGATGATTAATTTAAATACATGGAAACATTTTATAGAAGATGAGAAATATATCACTAGAAAAATGTATGACATGCTTAGGGGGGAGAAGAACAAGGTCGCTTGGAGAAAACTATTCTATAATAACATTGCGAGACCTCAAGCCGTATTCACCTTATGGATGGTTTGCAATAGGCGGTTATATACAAAAGATAGATTGATTAAGTTTGGCATTGCATCTGATGGTGTTTGTGCATTCTGCAATTTACAGGAAAATTGTGATCATTTATTTTTTTGAGTGTCCTTGTACTAAAATAGTGTGGGAACATGTACTTGGATGTTTTGATGTGTAGCACAAGGCGAATGGTTGAAGCTCTGAATTGGAGTAGTGCATCAATTACTCCCACGGGAAAGGCAGCAGGAAGAAAATTTTAAAAATTGCTCTTGCTGAGACAATTCAATATGTTTGGTCTATTAGAAATAGCATTATTTTCAATGGAGGTGATAAAAAGGATTTGAATAGCAAGCATGCGATTAATATGATACTTTGTAGAGCTGAGTTAGATAGGAAATTGGCAGATTTTTGTAATAGAATCTAGAGTTGTCTAGTTCTTTGTTGTTCCTCATTTGTTTCATGGGTGCCTGGATCGGTTGTGATCGACTTTGTACTTTTCCTGTTTTTGGTAATAAAAAAATATTCTCTTTATTTCAAAATAAAAAAAATAAAATAATAATAATAATAATATAATAATAATAATTGAAATTTTATTCTTCGGATGATAAGTTGCTAGACACAATGTTGTAACAATGCGTCTGACAAGATAACTGTATAGCAGGCAAAATAAAAGCAAAATATTAATAACACATGAATTCATAAATCAAGTGATATATTGGATCAAACTCTAGTTTTAGCATGTCGTCGAAGTCCGCTCACATGCTGTTGTCGAAGACCTACATGCTGTAGTCGAATTGTGTTCTAGTATGTAGGAGATCGAATTAGGCCTTGTGTTATGGATCCAATTGTTTAAGTTAGCTTGTACCCTAAGTTAGCTTGTAATGGGTAATTGTTAAAAAGCCCATTAGTTTAGTATGTTAGGTTTATTATAAATAGCATACTAGTCTCTCTTCTTAAGTGTGATAAAACCTTATTAAGTTGAAAGAGGTTAATTGTTGGTATTCACTTGTAATCTTTGAACCCTATTGAGAAAGTGAATAGTAAAACAGATTTAACCAATTCTCTATTATTCTTCCTCTTTTCTCTTCCTTTGTGAACCCTAATAGGGTTTCAGTTGTTTTTCCTTGTTAACCCTAACCCTTGCATGTTTCTTGCCCATAAAGAAACTGTTAATATTTTGTTTCAAGGTATCGTTTTTCACAACAAATTGGTGCGGTGAGCGTGGAGAAGATGCCTTCAACAAAGTATGAGATTGAAAAGTTCACCGGAGTGAACGATTTCGGTCTTCA